>CM056052.1:551735491-551737991 GCA_029574335.1 Rana kukunoris | reverse complement strand
CAAAAAATGTTGTTTTGCGTTGCTTTGCACAAAAGTTATAGGGGATAGATTCATGGCTTCCTTTTTTTTCTTTTGCACTATTAATGTCAGTTATCTGCGATATTTAAAAAAAAAAAAAAAACACCTGCAAGAGAAAGCCGTAATGAGCTAGTATGACTAGCATACTAGCTCAATATGCAATATGCGTTTTTATTAATGGGGTTTTTTACTGCGAATGCGCCGTAGACAACAGTGTATACCTATTGGCAAATATCTCCTAAACCGTGTAGGTTTAAGAGGTTTAAGAGATATTGCTAACACCTACAGGTAAGCCTTAAAGGGGTTGTAAAGGATTTTTTATTTTTTTTCCCTAAATATCTACCTTTACCTTAGTGCAGTCCTCCTTCACTTACCCCATCCTTCCATTTTGCTTTTAAATGTCCTTATTTCTTCTGAGAAATCCTCACTTCCTGTTCGTCTGTCTGTAACTCCACAGAGTAATGCGAGGCTTTCTCCTTGGTGTGGAGAAAGCCTCTTGAAGGGGAGGGGTGAGCAGAAGTTATAGTTAGTCAGGTTGAAAAAAGACACAAGTTCACACGGCTTTGGGGGCTTCGATTCTAAAGTCCATCCAGTTCAGGACACTCTCTACTTTACAGATAGAGAAAGGAGCTGTGTTAGTGGGCGTTCTGACCATCCCGCTCGCCCCCTCAAGAGGCTTTCTGCACACCAGGGAGAAAGCCTCGCATTACGGTGTGGAGTTACAGACAGAAGAACAGGAAGTGAGGATTTCTCAGAAGAAATAAGGACATTTAAAAGCAAAATGGAAGGATGAGGTAAGTGAAGGAGGACTGCACTGAGGTAAAGGAAGCTATTTAGGGGAAAAATGTTTTCCTTTACAACCACTTTAATCTAGGCTTACCTGTGGGGGTTTACAACCACTTTAATGTTGGTGATCTGCGTTTTTTTTTTTTTTTTGCAGGACTGTGGTGGCCAGATCGGACACTTTTGAATTTTTTGGGGGACCAGTCACATTTATACAGCGATCGATGCTAAAAAAAATGCACTGATTGACGTATAAATGTCACTGGCAGGGGGCCAATCAAGGTGTTAAATGTTCCCTAGGGAGGTGGGGGGAGGAGACTGACATAGAGAGAAATCGCTGCTCCTAATCACTAGGAAACGGACAATCTCGCTCTACTCCCCTTACAGAACGGGGATCTGTTTGTTTACTGGCAGATCCCCATTCTGCCTCTCTATGGAGCGATCGCGGGTGGCCGGTGGACATCAAGGTTGTCGGAAATGCTGATTGGCTCCCCGGCTAGCGAATAGAAACGCGCGCCCACAGATCGCCGTGTACACGCCCGACGTACGATGACGGCGGTTCATGCAGGAAAGCCAATTTGCCGCAGTACAACTGTGGCGGCTGGTCGGAAATTTGTTAATAAAGGCACGTATATGGTGTACTAGGCACAGCACAAGAGCGATCACTAGTTTGGTTGGTTGTTGTGGAGGAGGGGCACATACATAAACAGAAGAGTTGTATAGACCTCTGTGTGTTGGACTTGCCCCGGATGATTCTGTACAATGCTTCTCCCCCTCGCTTCTCCCCCTCGCTTCTCCCCCTGGCTTCTCCCCCTGGCTTCTCCCCCTGGCTTCTCCCCCTGGCTTCTCCTCCCCCTGGCTTCTCCCCCCCCTGGCTTCTCCCCCCCCTGGCTTCTCCCCCCCTCTGGCTTCTCCTCCCCCTTGGCTTCTCCCCCCCCTGGCTTCTCCTCCCCTGGCTTCTCCTCCCCCTGGCTTCTCCTCCCCTGGCTTCTCCTCCCCTGGCTTTCCTCCCCCTGGTCTCCTCCCCCTGGCTTCTCCTCCCCCTGGCTTCTCCTCCCCCTGGCTTCTCCTCCCCTGGCTTCTATCTCCCCCTGGCTTCTCCCCCCTGGCTTCTCCCCTGGCTTCTCCCCCTCGCTTCTGCCCCTCGCTTTTCCCTCTCCCTATTGAACTGAAGAAGTGGAAAATGCTGTGGTGTTGTCCAAAGTGTCATGCCAAGTGCTTGCTTTTATCTCCTTTTTCAGGCGTGGGAAAATGACGGCTGATATCTGGTCGCTCCGGGCAGAGCAGACGATTTCAATGCTGCTGTTTGTAGGATTCTGTTTTCTTGTTTTGGCGCCGGAAACCCTCTGAGCCGAAAAAGAAAAACCACAGGGAAGAAATGATTAGGGACGGTTCTTATTTATCTGGCTCAAGGTGGATCACATTCAACTGGAATGTTGATGTTTTGTAGCTTCTCCTTCAGTTTCAGGAAGATGCCCCAACATTTATGTCCACACAGGTAGCACCAACACCTTAACCACTTACAGACCTGAAGATTTTACCCCTTAAAAGGGGTTGTAAAGGTACAATTTTTTTCCCCCTAAATAGCTTCCTTTACCTTAGTGCAGTCCTCCTTCACTTACCTCATCCTTCCATTTTGCTTTTAAATGTCCTTATTTCTTCTGAGAAATCCTCACTTCCTGTTCTTCTGTCTGTAACT